>JARUHQ010000003.1:14252757-14267757 GCA_029955515.1 Chrysomela aeneicollis | reverse complement strand
AAGATAATGTATTGTTTACCAATGATCAAATGAGTAAAGTAGAATGCTTGTACTGTAAACAGTCTGGTCACAATATATCAGATTGTTCTATGATGAAAAGTGATAATGTTGATGAGAGGTGGACAAAAGTGATAAAATTGAAAATCTGCTTTTGTTGTCTTAGATTTGGACATCAGAAAAAAAATTGTAAGTCAAAGAACCGTTGTGGTCATGATGGTTGTAAAATGCGTCATCACATTTTATTGCATAAAATCAATGCAAATAAGTCAGATGAAAATAACATTTCAACTAATGAAAATGTAGAGAGAGTTTGTCTTACTAATGCAGATTGTAAGGTTTTGTTGAGAATTTTACCTATCAAAATATATGGCCCTAGAAGTTGTTTGGACACTTATGCACTTTTTGATGAAGGTTCTACTGTTTCACTTGTAGAAAATAAAGTAGCTGAGGAATTAGGATTGACAGGTGAAAATAAACCACTCTGTATGCAATGGGCGAATAGTATATTGTCATATAATAATGATTCAATGTGCATATATATGAAAGTTTCTGGAACTCACGATAGAGCTAAAATTTTTGAAATGAGGGGGGTGAGAACTGTTCTCGATCTATCCCTACCGACTCAAACAGTTATTCTGGATGATTTTAAAAATTGTTCGCATCTTCAGGGATTACCTATACAAAATTTAATTGAAGCAAAGCCAACTGTACTTATAGGCCAGGATAATATTCATCTCACGGTAGCTCGAAAAGTATATCAGGGCAATAAAGAAAGTCCTGTGGCAACTAAATCTCTTCTAGGTTGGCTAGTTCATGGAAATGTTCGAGAAAATAACGAAAATAATAATTCAAATTATAACTTTCATGTATGTGCGTGTAGTACAGAAAATGAATTAGATCGATTAGTTAAAGAATCATTCTCCATTGAATCCTTTGGTGTTACTCCAACCGATAAGCAGATAAATGCTTCTCATGAAAGAGCTATAGACATTTTGGAAAAAACGACAAAATACTTGAAAGATGAAAAAAGATATGAAACAGGTTTGATATGGCGGAAGGATAACTTAGTTTTTCCAGAAAGTAAATCGAATGCTTACAATAGACTTCTCTGTATAGAAAGGAAGATGTTGAAAAATAAATCATATTCAGAACAATACTGCAAAAAACTGGAAGATTACTTGAAGAAAGGCTATATAAAAAAGTTGAATGATGATGAAATCAATAATGTAGATAATTCAAGAATTTGGTATCTTCCACATTTTGGTGTGGTAAATCCCAACAAACCGAACAAACTACGTCTTGTATTTGATGCTGCGGCAAAGAACCATGGAACCAGTTTAAATGATTATCTCCTTCAAGGACCAGATTATCTCAGTTTGCTTCCTGGTGTACTCATGCGCTTCAGACGTTCAAAATGGGGCTTTTGTGGAGATATCACTGAAATGTTTCACCAGATAAAGATTCGCAAAGAAGATAGATGTGCGCAACGGTTTCTCTGGCGGAATGGCAACCCGAATGTGAAGGCTGTTGTCTATGAATTGCAAGTAATGATGTTTGGTGCTTCTTGTTCTCCATGTTCCGCTCAGTACGTTAAAAATTTGAATGCTGCGCAATCTAAATATCCTGAATTGTCTAGAGATGTAGAACTTAACTTTTATGTCGATGATTATTTAGATTCTTGTCCCACAGAACAAGAAGCGCTAGAAAAGATTGAGAAGATGATTGAACTTCACAAAGATGGGGGTTTCAATATTGTTGGGTGGTCTTCTAATTCTCCATTAGTGGCTGAGAAATATGGCATCGGACTTTCTGAAAAAGGTTTATCTGAAAGAATCCTAGGTATATGGTGGGATGTGAAAAATGACGAATTCGTATTCAAAATTAATTTCCACAAAGTCTCCACAAAAATAGCAAGTGGTAAAGCTATTCCTACAAAACGACAAGTACTCCAATTGGTGATGTCAATTTTCGATCCACTAGGATTTTTAACTTGTCTGACTATCAAAGGAAGAATCTTTCTTCAACAAATATGGCGTAGTGGTATTGGCTGGGATGATTCAATTCCATTTAAAATTCAAGACACCTGGATAATGTGGTTAAAATATCTTGAATTGATTCCTTCAGTTCACATAAGTCGTTGTTATTCTCCATCATTATCGTCTTCGTTAGAAAATGAAATCCATGTTTTTTGCGATGCCAGCGAAGAAGCTTTTGCAGCGATTGCCTATCTGAGAATTATTTTGACAAGTCATGTAGAAGTATCATTCATTTCTTCTAAAGCAAGAGTTGCCCCGCTGAAGCCGATTTCGATCCCTCGATTAGAACTTCAAGCTGCTGTATTGGGTAGTCGTTTACTGAAAACCATTTTGAGTGAGATAAATATTCCAATTAGTGGTTTGTATTTATGGAGTGATTCCCGAACTGTTTTATATTGGATTCAAGGGGACGGTAGGAGTTACCCACAATTTGTTGCTCATAGGGTTGGAGAAATTCAGGAGACAACAGCTTCGGCTCATTGGAGATATGTACCCACCAAATTGAACGTAGCAGATGAAGCAACTAGATTTATAAATACAAACAATGAAGTTATGAGCAATAGATGGCTCAATGGTCCAGATTTTTTACGGAATTCCAGTGATTGGCCGATTGAAATTGATCTGAATGATTTCAAATTGGACGAAGATAATGAAAAGAAATCTACTGAACAGTTTGTGGGAATCATTATCAATAAAATGGATCATGTACCAGATGTGACACGATTTTCAAAATGGAGAAAATTTATAAGGTGTTTGGCTTGGGTCATGAAGTTCTATAGACGTTTACTTGGAAAGGTTAGAAAAGGAGTAGAACAATTTTCTGAAGAATTAACAGTTGTAGAAATTAGCGAAGCCAAACGAATATGCATAAGAAAATGTCAAGAGGAGAGCTTTGGAAATGATATGAAGCAACTCAGAGAAAAGGGTCAGGTAGAAAAATGTAGTAGACTCTTGAAACTCTCACCATTTGTTGATGATGATGGCCTTTTGAAAATGCGAAGTAGAGTATGTAATGCTCTTTGTTTGAATGAGTCAGTCAAAACGCCTATTATATTGGACCCCAAAAACAAGATTTCCATGCTTTTAATTTCCTATTATCATGAAAAATGTCACCACCAAGGAAAAGAAATGATTTTGAATGAGCTTCGTCAGGAATACTGGATCATCAAGGGACGACAAGCTGTTAAGGATTCATTCAAGAGATGTCAGTATTGCAAAGTGAAGAATGCAAAACCAGGTACTCCTCGAATGGGCGACTTACCTGAAATACGACTAACTCCAGGAATGAAACCATTCACTTTCGTTGGTATCGATTATTTTGGTCCATTATTTGTCACAGTTGGACGGCATAGAGAAAAACGGTGGGGAGTATTATTTACTTGTATGACAATCCGTGCGATTCATTTGGAAATTGCATATTCTCTTACAACCGATAGTACTATCATGGCAATCAGAAGGATGATTTCTCGACGTGGACCCATCAGGCACCTTTATTCGGACAATGGTAGCAACTTCAAAGGAGCGAATGAAGAACTCAAGAAATTCTATAAAGAATTGCATAAGAACGTGATATTCAATGAGTTAACAGAGATGGAAATAGAGTGGCACTTTATTCCGCCAATGACTCCAAACATGGGTGGATGTTGGGAACGTCTCATCGGATCCGTGAAGAAAATTCTGCAGGTTACTCTTAATGAAGAAGCCCCGAAAGATGAAGTTCTTTATACCCTATTCATAGATGCTGAGAATATTGTTAACAGTAGACCTCTCACACATGTCTCAGAAGATCCTTGTGACCCTCAGTGTTTAACGCCGAACCATCTTCTAATTGGTTCACCATCCAAGAATCCTTTTCCGATACCATTCGGAGAACAAGATTTGCGGAAACAATGGAAGAAGTCTCAGAGGTTGTCAGAAATATTTTGGTTCAGGTGGATCAAAGAATACTTGCCAACTTTATCCCGACGAGCCAAGTGGAATCAAGATGGTAAATCAGTTGCTGTTGGAGATGTTGTTGTGGTAATTGATGGCAGTTTACCACGGAATTCTTGGCCACTTGGAAGAATAAAGGCAGTTTTTCCTGGAAAGGACGACATTGTTCGAGTGGTGGAAGTACAAACATCAACTGGATTGTACAAGCGACCGGTAACGAAGATCTGTCGACTAGACGTAGGTGGTGAAGATTCCGAGAAGAATGTTCACGGTGGGGAGAATGTTATGAAATAACGAAAAATGTTACAAAAATAAATTACTGACTGTATATAATTCACATTGTTATGGAGATTTTTTATGTTATGACATATTTTGAAGAAAAAAGTAAAAAAAGTCAGAAAAAAGCAAAAAAGGAATTTCTATACATTTAGAATAAGAATTCACAGCACGACCAGTATATTTTATTGTAAATACTTCTTCACATCTCAAGCATGATAGGAATAAAACGGTTCTTAAATACCTTTAAAACCCCTTTGAAATAATTTTTGCTACGCCCATGATGTTCCTCTCAAAAAAGCATAACATGAGAGTGTTTTTACTTCTTCTCTCTTATAATAAGGGAGTTATTAAGGGTTTACAATTTGCTCATGTTCCAGATTGGTGGGTGAATAAATAGGCTAGTAGCCATATTTTCTGTCAATACAAACAAAACAATACTCATTACGAAATGCATTCCAGTGACGAAGAAAGTGTGAATTGTACTCCACCAGAAATCAGTAATGTTTTATTGACCAAACTTTGCCCAAAGTTATGTCCATACTATACGGGGTTTTTCATGATTGAATGCTGATACTAAAGGGATATAATACTTTGGGAAAAATTCTTCATATGAAAATTCAGGTCCGCAATTGCTGTTTCTGAGATACCTACCGAGAGATACAGAGATACTTTCAGATGAATGCTAGGAAGGGCATTCGATGCTGTTGCAAAATGCAACATTTGTTATGTACAAGATTTCTCTGGTAGAGCCACACCAATACTAGAGTGAATAAATATGTGTAAAAGTATGACCTCCACTGGTAGCATAACTCAGAATTTGGATTACGCAAGGAATAGCCGAAATATACAGGGCCGGCTCAGACCGTTTGTCTCGGTTTGACGCCATGTAAACAATATTGTCTTCCCTGCCCCTAACCCTTTAGATACATTTATAAATTTGTCTCGCTCTTCATATAAACACTCAGAACTGATCGAAATGCTGAGAATACATCAACCACCGGCCTAAAAGTGGAATTTGCGTTTATACAGGGTCACTCACGGTCGATGGTATCTTAAGACGTTAACGGAGAACAGGAGATAGGATAATTCTGAACATTTGGTTTCTTGGGTAATCAGTTTTGATCTATCGACCTGAAATATTTTCCGCGTTGCGGCGTTGCCGATTCTATCGAAAAGTAGCAACAACTTTGTTATTTCAAATGAAACATCCTGTATATCGTTACATTCTCTAATTCTCTCTGAAGAGCTGATTTCATCGATGCATCATACTTGGGGTATAGCGAAAAAGATTACAGAGATATAGGGTGTGGAAAATCGAGATTTTTCAATTTTAGGAATTTTTTTTGCCGAAACTATATATTATTGCTCAAAACGGCTTACATGTCCCTATCTCAACTTTCCATTTTCTATCGATTTATATTCAATTGAAACAAATACAGGGTGGTTCAGGATGTTGAGTTTTGCTCCACCCTGTATTTGGTTCTATTGTATTCAGTAGATAGTAAATGAAAAGTTAAAATAGGGACATGTAAGCAGTTTTGAGCAAAAATGAATAGTTTCGACAAAAAAAATTCCTAAAGTTGAAAAATATCGATTTTTCACCCTCTATATCTCTGTAATCTTTCTCGCTATACCCCAAGTATGATAGATCAACAGAATCAGATCTTCAGGAAGGGTGTTCCATTTGAAATAACAAAGTTGTTGCTACTTTTCGATAGAAACGGCAAAGCCGCAATGCTGAAAATATTTCAGATCTATAGAACAAAACTGATTATCCAAGAATCCAAATTTTCAGAATAATCCTACGTCTCGTTCTCCAGAAACGTCTAAGGTACCATCGACCGTGAGTGACCCTGTATACCATCCTGGATGTCTTTTTGAACTTATATATTTTTTTGAACATAATTTCTCGATCAAAGCTGATATAATTATTGAAAACCCATTGGAAAATGCACAACATTAAAAACCCCATGTATCTTTAAAACAGTTCAATATGTCGATGTGCAGTCTTCATCATTTGATTTCGAGCTTGTAACATGTAGATTAATTTTTTTCATGTCCATTAGAAATGGGCGTTTCCTATCAAAAGTGTCCGATCTGGACCACCAACCTGTAGAGTATGGATTAAAAAAACTTTTATACCTAGTTCAACCATCAAGGTTAGGTGCGTTCAAAATATTGTTTTTTCGAAAGTGTTAAGTGGTCCTCATAGTGAATCGTTTTTTCAACATAATCAATAAAATCGGTCCTTGAAGAATGTACCTATACAAAAAAACGACTACCTTATTTGACCCATGTTCGGGATTCAATATATAGGGCATAAGTACAGGGTTATTCCTTATAAATTTACCACCCACGATAGAAAAATTGCATTTTGTTGAAATACTATCAAAAATAGAGTCAACTATCATAGTCCAACTATGATATCTGTGTATATGGAACGCCAACATCTTTAAAGAGTTGAACTGAGCTATGAAAATAACAACTATTGGTGATGCCACTGTTTGATAGTATTCTAACAAAATTCAGTCGAAACCACACAACTACAAACAAGATGATATGGGGTCGGTAATTCACAAGGAATAACCCTGGTACGTTCAGGAATGTTGAATTCATTTGCTCATACCGACTTTATTTGTTCGGTTGATTTGGTTCCTCGTGCTGCGTGGCTAATCCGGCCCTGGAAACGTGGCATTCATTATCAGCCAGCATCACTTTCGTCTTGGCCTCTTGCGGATTCCATTACATCATCAACGGGGAAAGTGATTTGAATTCAAGTTCAAGGCATCGATCACAGCGGATGGATTTTTTTCACGTTACATTCACCCATCGTTTACGTATAGAAACCTCGACCGCTAGATTCTGATCAACATAAATGATTACTAATTATTTGTTACACTTGAAACTGAGCCTGGAGCTTTTTCTTGACCCATTTTTCAAGGAGTGACTAACAACTCATGAACCTAACAATTATCAACCTGAATTGAAACCTACACTGAGAAAAACATATGGTGAAACGGGATGCCAAGCTCGAGACCTTCCGAACTACACTACATCAAAATTATTTTTTTCATCGAACGGTGGAATTGTGGAACTCAGTTTTTCCTCATACCTATAATAGACCATATTGGTGAGTTCAGGCGGGAAATTTGAATTACGATCCATTTGTGGATATTAAAAGCATTTCTTATGGGTCTGAAAAATACGAGTATCACTCGCATGTCTTCAGATCCTTCGGCAAATTTCTTAAGATTCATTTCATTTGAAATAGATTATGAACCCTTCTCAACATGCTTTGATAAAAAAGTCACAATTGTGGGTATGTTCTGACAATGATTGATAAATATAAAATTTGTGAACAAATTCAACTGGAATTTGTCGTATAGCTTCATTTCATTATCGATTGATGAAGTCAAAGTTTGACGGGAAAATCAATAATAAACATGAACGAGATCACAAAAAATGAAATATATTGGTCTGAAAGTATAGAAAACTGAATACAGAGTTTTTTGTTTGAAGGTGGCTGACAATGTCTCGAGTTGTGAAGAAAAGTTTCGGACTTCCATTGTCTAAAGGTATGAAGATTTGAATCCTGAGAAAAGAAAAGATGAGTTATGCTGAAAAAACGAAATAAGTGATGAATAAAAATTAACTATTTTATCGAATCAAGAAGATTCGAGTATCAATAAATCAGGTTAGTATTAGTGTTAGTATATATGAAGTCGAAAAATGTAGATTTAAATGGGAGTTTAACTAGTCGATGAGCCTGAAAATAAGAAAAAATTGAATTAGAAATCAATAGCCTGAAAAAGAAAGGTTGAATTAGAAATCAATAGCCTGAAAAAAGAAAAGTTGAATAGCCTGAAAAAAGAAAAGTTGAATTAAAATTTAAAATAAAATGAATGAATAAAGAATTAAAATTATGAGAAAGATTCAAATCGAGTTTGTCACGACGTTTCGATTGTGTGTATCTACAATCGTCTTCAGGTGAGAACTAACAAAGTCCTGGGATACGGGGGTATTTATAGGTCAGCTATGGCGGGATTTTCCGGTTCAGTGAGCCGTAACCGGTTGATTCGGCTAATCAGCGGTTTCCATGTGTTGCGGATCTCGACGCTTGGTTGACTGAAAGCGTTATTATTCATTATGTATGCTGCTTCCTTGAATTTCCTCCTGAACCAGTGTTCTTCTCTATGGATGATTTCTGCCTCAGACCATTTGATGTTATGTTGGTGGGTCCACACATGTTCTGCGATTCCTGACTTGGTGGTTTCTCCTCGTTGGGTGTTTTTCTTGTGTTCGCCGATTCTGGTTTCCAGTGGTCTCTTGGTTTCTCCATTCGCCATCGACCAAGCACATAAAAAGCCGCGAATCTGGTTGAGATACGTCGACGACACATTCATAGTGTGGAACCACGGAGACGACGAACTGGACACCTTCCTACAACACCTCAACAACGTGAGACCTTCCATCAAATTCACCATCGAGAGAGAATCCCAAAACGAATTGCCTTTCCTGGACGTGAAAGTGAAGAGAACAGACAACAAATGGCAAACTTCTGTTCACAGGAAACCAACTCACACAGGACAATATCTCAACAATGGATCCAACCATCACGGAGCTACGAAAAGGGGCATAGTGAAAACTCTGATTGATCGTGCCTTCAGCCTCTGCAACAACGAGGAAAGCCTAACTTCCGAACTGGACCACATCAAGAGAGACCTCTACCAGAACGGCTATTCAAGGAAATTGGTGGAACAGACGTTGAAGAGCAGGAAACAGAGGATAATCCAAAAAGAAGAAGAACCGCAACAACCAACATTGTGCCTTCCCTACATCAAAGGATTGTCAGAGAGAATCAAGAAGATTGGATCCAAATACAAGATCAAGACCTGCTTCAAATCTGGAAACATCATCCGCAGCCAACTCACCAAAACCAGACCAACGAACAAAAACAGTGACTCCAAGAATTGTGTTTATCGAGTACCATGCGAATGTGGCAAATCATACATCGGAGAAACCAAGAGACCACTGGAAACCAGAATCGGCGAACACAAGAAAAACACCCAACGAGGAGAAACCACCAAGTCAGGAATCGCAGAACATGTGTGGACCCACCAACATAACATCAAATGGTCTGAGGCAGAAATCATCCATAGAGAAGAACACTGGTTCAGGAGGAAATTCAAGGAAGCAGCATACATAATGAATAATAACGCTTTCAGTCAACCAAGCGTCGAGATCCGCAACACATGGAAACCGCTGATTAGCCGAATCAACCGGTTACGGCTCACTGAACCGGAAAATCCCGCCATAGCTGACCTATAAATACCCCCGTATCCCAGGACTTTTTTAGTTCTCACCTGAAGACGATTGTAGATACACACAATCGAAACGTCGTGACAAACTCGATTTGAATCTTTCTCATAATTTTAATTCTTTATTCATTCATTTTATTTTAATTTTTAATTCAACTTTTCTTTTTTCAGGCTATTCAACTTTTCTTTTTTCAGGCTATTGATTTCTAATTCAACCTTTCTTTTTCAGGCTATTGATTTCTAATTCAACCTTTCTTTTTCAGGCTATTGATTTCTAATTCAATTTTTTCTTATTTTCAGGCTCATCGACTAGTTAAACTCCCATTTAAATCTACATTTTTCGACTTCATATATACTAACACTAATACTAACCTGATTTATTGATACTCGAATCTTCTTGATTCGATAAAATAGTTAATTTTTATTCATCACTTATTTCGTTTTTTCAGCATAACTCATCTTTTCTTTTCTCAGGATTCAAATCTTCATACCTTTAGACAATGGAAGTCCGAAACTTTTCTGAATACAGAGTGTTAGAGGGATGGTGCTACCGTCGGAGACAATGATAACACGGGCGACTATATTAACAATATTGGCATCCGAACAGTTCCAATATCTTCACTAGACTAACTGTAACTCATCCTCTTTATCGGGATGAGTCGAGCCATTATCAGTTGTGTGAGTCTCCACAATATGAATCATAAGTACAACGTAACTACTCTAATAATAATAATAATAATAATATTTATTCACACATCCATTACAAAAGGCAGTAAATAAATATAGAAAAAACCACAGAAGGACAAGCCTGTGCGTGGCTATGGACTATTAACTATAGCTAACATATAATTATTAACAACAAAATAGGAGAGGGTAAAAGGCATAACAGTGATGTTCAGATATATGATTCCATACTTTACACACATTACATACTTTACTAGGTTTGAGTGACATCCATCAGGTAACTAAGTACCATCATTTTATAAGCTCTTCTATATTTTATATTGATAAAACATTCATAGTTGTAAAACTGTGAAGAATTGACAGAAAGAGGAAATTAAGAATACTTCATATATTGATGTGTATAGGTAGGTAATAGGTTTTTTTTAACTTTTTATTTATAGTTTTTTATCCAAATCGATTTATATTGATTGGGTATCGAATATCTTGTGTAGTTCATTCCTGGGAGTAGAGAGTAACCACAATTTAAGATATTTTTTGAATAACCCTAACGAGTGTGTTGTTTTCATGTTTGTTGGTATAATATTATAAACTTTAGGTGCTAGGTACAGGTAAGACTTCATCATGAAATTGTTGTCTGGTGTAGGAACATAAACCGACTTGGTTTTATGTCTTGTATAATAATTGTGATTTATCTCAAGTAGTTCATGTTTATTTTTATAAATTCTGAGAAGGATATTTTTGAGGAAAAGTTGTCGAATATCATACATTTCTGTTTCTATGAATAGTTTGTCTGTTGAGTATAAGCGGGGTTTATAGTAGATTGTCTTTAATAAATACTTTTGTAAAATTTGCAGATCCGTCAGATGGTTTTTATAAGCAGCTCCCCACGCTAGGATACCATTTGTGAGATGACACTCCGCCAGTGCGTGATAAAGGATTTTTAAATATTTTGTTGCTAAAATATTCGACAAGTATTTGAGTTTATATAATACAAACCTGATTTTCTTCATTACATGGTTTATATGTATATTCCATTTCAGGTGCTGATCTAAGTAAATCCCTAGATATTTTTTACTTGGAACGGATAGAATATGTACATCAGTTTGCAGGGAGAAAAAGAGAGAATCCTATGGAAGTGTGAATCAACACCACCCACATATACCAGTGTCCTAACAAGAGGAAACACAATCAACCATAGGTAGATTCCTGAACCAGAATCAAGACTGGAAGACTGTTTTCACCTCGTTGGATAAACTATCATCATGAGAGTAAAGCTTGATGAATCTAGAAACCAATATTGATTCGTATTAACTAAGCATAATTCCACAATCATATATAATATTCCAATATTTATTATAACAATATCATCGCAGTTCAGAAATCAACTACGGCCTTCTGAAATATTTCGAACCACATTGGTTTTGATTCCAATTCGAGGATATATAGAAGCAGATTTCAAAGTGGAATGGACATCAAAACACTACTAATATTGAAGAAACCCATCAATATTTGATGTCTCAATGCTAACATTCGCTTTCAGAAATCGTGGATATCACGCCAAGAGAGTGATTGTAACCCAAACTTATATGGTTTACAACCTCTAAATTTAAAAAAAAATCCGATAGGTACCTATTTTGTCTACCAATATACTTCCACTATCTTGCACGATGATCCTTTCGTGCAGTGAAAAGAAAAAAAATGCATGGTGGACTGTCCAGTTTATTTCAGTCCTCTTTATTCATGTCAGTCTAGTTGGCTGAGGCCAACGTGAATGGAAGATGCTGAGATGATTTTTTTCTATTCACTCTCCTAGTTACCTTACCAACCTTCGGAAGTATGCTGGGTAAACTTGTACGAATTTGAACCCATGATTTGACTGGTGACAGCGGTTAGAATACTGTTTTATTCACTTATATAGAACTGATGGCTCAGCAAATGTTATAATTTCGGTAATGTTGGGATGTATTCAAAAATGAAGATCCAATTGATAACTGTGGGACCTCATCTTCTAGATAACGTTAAAATAATGGCGATGCTCGATCGCTCGGCCTCCCAGTCCGCCCATGGTGATGTGCGTATGGTTCATCTTTCTGATAGATTATTTTGGTTTTTTTTCGGCGACCTTGCTTGATTGATATACTCACTCCTCAAGGCTGTTATTTTAGTGTGAATTATATATATTTCACACTTCCAAATAACTTGAAAAATATCCAATACCTGTATCCTCTCCCAACAATAACCTTCCTCTGACTTGCATGATGTTCCACAAATATTCCTTTCGTATGGATAAAAAATGTAAAAAAAAACAGGTTAGAATTTTTTAAAAATTCTAATGACAGTTCGTTTCTGCATATATGACACACCAAAAATCCTTTGCCACGACCTCAGATTTAGCAGGAAAGATATCGGAACATTTTATGGAGAAAATGTGTTTTGAATTCAGAGAGGACCCATCTACCAATTTTGAAACAGATTGAAGAAAACAATTCCTACTATTACTATAAGTCTCATCAACAAAACCAACAACCACAATGAATTGTAGGCTGCCAAAGTCATACGTCATGGCTTCCTAGCTCAGGAAGGGCGCGAGATCGGCCTTGCTTTCTGGCAGGGCGAAAAAGCTGCCCCAATTCTTAGGTGAGGAAACTCTCTCGTTCTTGATTACTCTTCGCACAGGAGCAAAACCCTTTCCTATGTGTTTTCTCTTATCTGCCTTTCACAGAAAGATCGTGATATCGATCGAATACCATGTGAACTTCATTACACTGGGAACTGCAAGCTTCAATTATCTTTTGAAAGCACATGCAATATCACTAAAGTATTTCCCTGTGAGTGTTCTTACTAGTGCTTGAACGAATGCCATCCCAAGCATAGACATCGACACCTCAGTCGTATAGCTCTTCATGGTTTGAAAATAAGTGTGTCAGGTCTCTTTCTTTGTTTGACTCGGCATGCGTCTCATCCACAAAACCACCAACCCCAATGACTTCTAGGCTGCCAAAGTCATACGTCATATCTTCCTAGCTCAGGAAGGGCGCGAGGTCGGCCTTGTTTTCTGACAAAGCGAAGAAGCTGCCTCAATTCTTAGGTGGGGAAACTCTCTCGTTCTTGATTACTATTCGTACAGGAGCAGAACCCTTTCCTCTGTGTTTTCTCTTAACTGCCTTCACAGAAAGATCGCGGTATCGATCGAATACCACGTGAACTTTATTATACTGGGAACTGTAAGCTTCAATTCTCTTGATGAAAGCACATGCAATATCAATAAAGTATTTCCATGTGAGTGTTCTTACTAGTACTTGAACGAATGTCATTCCAAATATGGACATCGACACCTCATAAGTCGTATGGCTGACCAAAAGTAGAAAATAATTTGATACTATAGGGGTATTTTGGACGCCATCTTGAATATTTCACTTCCGGTTGGAATTTCGACTTGATAAACGGTATTTTCGGATTCAGCGGGGTCGAAATAGGGGGTTAACGTCATTTATCCAATTGCTACATAAAATGTTTTTTTCTGGAATTTAGCCCCGATGCTTTGGCAATATTTTGGCCATATATATGTATTTTTTTTGCTTCAATTAATTCATTTCATAGATCTTATAATAACAACTATATGGATAACCAGTTTTGGAAAAAAAAGACTGTCTAGCTTGCTAATGATGATTTATGCGCATGCGCGGGTTTTAACGAGTTGATATCCACTGACGTTTTTAGAATTTCATAGGTTAGGTATATTTGTTAACACAAGTTAAGTAAAAGAGCGTTAATATAGTTATTAATGTACTTACTGATTGTTTACAGCCCACGAATCTTGTTCCGATGACTTTATCGTCAAAGGTTTCTATGCAAATCGCAAGTATCGCTTCGTAGATCACATCCATTTCTGCATCTATCATCAACTTCTATCCAATATCGTCCAACAATCCATCGATGAATGAATATTTGAAAAATATATGTTAATGTTAATTTTTTAATGATTATCATACGTTTGTCGCTCACTAGAAAGCTACTCTCCTCCATGATGAAAACGAATGTCGATTCTTAATTCAAACTTGCGCATGCGCATATCCTTGTATAGTCCCGCAGACTGTCATTTGTTTCATTTTTCGGCTTCAGCGTTGGGATCCTTGTTACCTATATAGTTATCATTAAATATATATGTATAAACCCCGCTTTGTCGACAGATCGTGATGACGACGCAAGTGCTGTTGGCGACCACGTGGTCGGAGGGGTGCGGTGGGGCGAAGTCGCCCCTGGACAGCGGCGGAGACGTGCCTTTGCGCCTGCGCAAACAGCTTTACGAGATCGCCGATCGCGAGTTGAGGGAGAACGAGACAGCGCGCAGGGAGTGCTTGGCGCACCTCAGGGACTGGATCGGCAGGAATCCGGACCTGCAGAACTGCATAACAGGTGAGGACTGAGGAGAGAAAATAGTACAGGGTGCACCGTTTTTGATGTCATTGTGGAATCAATCAATCAATCAATTAATTTTTATTCAATTCCGCCTAAGCATAGCTTGTGTTGCGTATTTTCCCAGATCTGGACACAACCATGAATGTAAATAAAAAAAACTATTCATTCCTTTCAGTATGAAATAAAAATTAATAGAAATTAATAGAAATCGATGGAAATCAATGATCAACCCACCCGGACTAGACAATCAGGCGAAAGGGAGACAGGTCTAAATAAAATAAAAAATCATTCAGACATGATTCAGTAGACCGATTCGAATGTTTCTTTTAAGA